>OZ007533.1:6895545-6939939 GCA_963931895.1 Eupithecia pulchellata | reverse complement strand
TGTTTTGTTTTGCGCGGCGTTTCAATTAAAGTTATCTGTTTGATTCTGATTAAGATATATATAACAATGAAGACGAAATCAATTGTGATTTGGAACTACTTCGTTGAAGTTTGTGCAGATACGGCAAAGTGCAAAGTTTGTGAAAAGATATATTCACGAAAAGGAGGCACGACTACTTCGTTAAAGGGTCATTTAAAGGGATTAGGTTCGATTCGTGCGTCGTCTTTTGGAGTAAACAACCAAATGAGTGCCGATTCGTGCGTTCTGCGAGGCAGCGTAAAAAGTACCTAAAGTTTAAATAGTTCGAGACAGTCACCAACCGTTGTAATATATATTGTCCTCCAATAAACTTGTCACCATTTGTATATGATCATGGCGATCTACAGCGGTCTGCTTTCGATTTTAGTTAGTATTTCTTTGTATAATTTTTATATGGATATCTTTTAATTCATTATTGAGTTTCTGAATAACTCGAAAAGCAAACGGGGCTTTCTTTTTTCGATTTTTGAATTAAGGCCATGGTTCCAACCTTCTGCAGCATTGGTTGTTCGATGCCGCTGACCATAGCAACACCAAATTCTGCCTAGAGAGTCATTGTTCATCCACTGTTTTTCAAAGTACCTACTGAACAAATTTTGTCGCTGAAGGCTCGTCATTCGTTGGTTGGTATTTTTGTTTAATGTAGTTCCAGCCCTCGTTAATGTAGTTTTCAGGTATTAATGCCAGTGAAGAACATAGCTGAATGAATTTGAAATTGTTTATGTTTAATGACTTCGCTTTCATCATTACAGCTACGGGTAACCGGACTAACCAGATAGGTAGTAAATGTGATTTAAAAATTTTAAGCTTTTGCCACTTCTGTTTTATTATCTATATCGATGGTTTTACTTGTTCAAGATATTAATACATACTCGAGGCACGAATCGAACCAAAAGGTTTAGGTACTTTTTACGCTCCTTAGCAGAACGCACGAGTCGGCACTCATTTGGTTGTTTACTCCAAAAGACGACGCACGAATCGAACCTAATCCATTTAAAGTCAGTGCATGCTACTGAATACGAAGAACTAACTTTTTAGTGGGGCTGGCCTAATCTATGACCCGCTAAGAAATAGATTAGACGGAGACAACGCTGCAAAGCTTTTGTTTATTAAATATAATTTGCTACTCTTAAGAGTCCATTCATTTGATTTAATTTTCTAACTACTGCTAATTTTTAACGACTAAGTAAGTATGTTATTTAAGTTTATAATTTTATTTGAAGTAAATTAAAGAGAATGATTAAAATAATAATGTTTGTATTTGTATTGTACTATAATATTTGATTAAGCCTCCCCTTAAAACTAAATAAATAAAATAAATAAACCAATCACGCTGGACAATCCACACAGCATCATCTAGCCCCAAGCTAAGCAGAGCCTGTGTTATGGGTACTAGATGACTGATATACATAATACAATATTATTAATACATAGATATACATAGATAACAGCCAGAACCCCTGAACAAATATCTGCAGATCGTACAAATATTTGTCCCGAGGCGGGAATCGAACCTGCAACCTCCTGCGTCGCAGGCGGACCTTCGCCCACCGCGCCACAGTGGTCGTCACACTCGGCTCTTAATCTCTCTTCTGCCACCACCTTCGACTCCGCCTCCGCCTCCGCCTCCGACTCCGACTCCGACTCCGACTCCGATAAACCAAAATTTAAAATTCCGACTCCGACTTCGGTTCCGTTAAACCACCTCCGTAACATCCCTAGTTCATATCAGGGATGTTACGAAGCTTCGACTCCGACTCCGATATGTCGGAACCTCCGATTGATATTACACCTCCGGTTCCGACTTCTGTTCCGAAACTTTCAATCGGATGTTTAAATCGGAGGTCGAAGCATAGCGGATAGCGGGCGATGACGCGCGGCGGCTGCGGTCAGCAAGAGTTAAGAGTTTACTTAATAATAATAGAGAAAAACGCATCCACATCAATGATGATCCATTACTGTGGTGGAAAGTTAATGGAAATACAAAATTCCAACCCCTTCAATCGATTGCCCGCCAGGCTTAGTAGCAAGCGAATAACTTTTTAGTGGGGCTGGCCTAATCTATGACCCGCTAAGAAATAGATTAGACGGAGACAAAGCTGCAAAGCTTTTGTTTATTAAATACTAGCTGACCCCCTCGCAATTTCATTTGCGTGGACTATAGGGTAAAAAATCTTGACGAAATCAGTTAATACCCTATTTTAAGAGTCGGAAATTCCTGAAACCCGCTTTAAATATTATGTAGGTATCCCGTTATCCCGTTATAAGGGTTTTATTTAAATAATAACGATTTACTGTATTTTTTTCATAGTGAATGATAATGACACGATGAACTTCAAACATTCTACTTTATTTAAAGAATATTTATCGGGTATTTATCGCGTACCTTTTGTTTTTATTTTCCCCTACGTTTCCATCGCGTTGCAGCGATCGTGGTCACGGGGCGACTGGGTGTTCTGCGAGTTACTGCCAAGAATTGACGGCAGTATCCACGACTAACCTCAATCCGTCTTCTGAATCAGGAATGTCCACGTTCACAGTACGACACACTACACTGACCGTGTCCGAATGCTACTTTAGCCCATCTTAAACTTGAATATCAGTTTTTATCCCATTTTCAGGATTATTTTGAAAAATCCTAAAATACGTATTCAATATTTTTGTTTGTGTAGTTTTCTCTGTAAATTTTAAGCCAATAGGCTCAATGGTTGATAAATTTCACCACAATAACCTCAATAGTTCGACTTCCTTTTCATACTTATGTTGTGACATTTTTTAAAATCCTGAAACACGTGTTTTAATTTATAGTTTTTTCAGTACATACTGAAAGCTTCAAGTCATTAGTATGCTATATTAAAAAGTTAAAGACATTTCAATACGGAGCCAAACAACGAATCTCAAACTTGATTCACCCAATTTTCAGGAATATTCTGAAACACGTGTTAAATATTTTTGTATGTTTAGTATTTCCTGTAAATTTCAAGTGAATCGGGGCACCGGTTACAGAGTTAGAAAAAGGACCAAAAAAACTTCCACCCCCCCCTTTTCACCCCTTTAGAGGTTGAATTTCCAAAAATCCCTTCTTAGCGGGTGCTTGTGTTGTAAAAGGGATATATTCCCATCCACTCCATTAACCTCCCCATCAATGGGGAACCCTCCTTCCAAATTTCAGCTTTCTAGCTTCAGCGGTTTAGGCTGGGCGTTGTCGCCAGAAAATCGCTCGTTCCATTATATTTAGAAGATAATTTGCTACTTTTAGAGTCCATTCATTTGATTTAATTTTCTAACTGCTGTTAATTTTTAACGACTAAGTATGTTATTTAAGTTTATAATTTTAAGTAAATTAAAGAGAATGATTAAATAATGTTTGTATTTGTACTATTTACTTTTTTTAATATTTGATTAATCCTCCCCTTAACATTCTGCTCTTAATCTCTCTTCTGCCACCACCTTCGACTCCGCCTCCGCCTCCGACTCCGACTCCGCCTCCGACTCCGATAAACCAAAATTTAAAACTCCGACTCCGACTTCGGTTCCGTTAAACCACCTCCGTAACATCCCTAGTATAGAGTACCTTACCTATAGGCTGTGCGTCGCGTCGCAAACACAGACACACTCTGGGTACTTAATTAGGGAAATTGCTCTCTGTTTGTCCACGGATGCTGAAACTTGACTAACTCACCGGCGAATAGTGGTGGGACATTTACTTTATCAGTTTTACCGACGACATTCGGCATTTTGAATAATTTCTGTCCTAATTTATCGCGAACGTATAATATTAAAGATTTTTTATTAATAAAAAAAATTGTATCTTTGTAGGGCCTATGGTTTTTAGACTCCTCTGACGGTAATACTGATACAGGCTAATGATGATGATAATTTAGAGAAGGAAACTCATTATTCGTTAGTTATCCTTAATTGATATATGAATAAAGCCTTAAGCTTTTTAGTTACAACTGAAAATCGGCACCAAATATTAAGCCCGAAATTCGGTTTAAGTACACAATCGCAATCACAGCCATTAGTTAGGGTCAGCCAAACCAAACGCCAGTGAATTAGAATGCATGAATCACGCCCGCAGGGGTGGACAACTCTAGTTCCTGTTATAGGTAAAAGTTGGTGAGGTGGTACCATAGGAATATTTATGTTCGCCGCCCAAAGCCTTTCACAATTCCTATTGTAAGGGCATTTTAGTCTGCTGGTTTTCCTTTGTGTGAAACAACTTTTCATCATTTACAGTACACCTACCTCAGACAAAACGTTGGTAAACTAACTGCTTCACTACATACACTACGTTACATACCTACACTAGGTATAAAACGTCGCTACGTATAAGTCGCTTCCCGCTGTCTGTCTGTGTGTGTGTATGTCCCTATGTATGCTTAGATCTTTATAAACACGCAACGAATTTTGATGCATTTTTTTAAATAGAAAGTGTGATATAAGACAAACACTGATAATTTTAAGGAGAAAGGACATAGGTTACACACACATAAGATACAAGGACATAGTACTGGGACACGTGATATAACTGAAACCGGATTTTGATGCAGTTTTTAGATAGAGTGATTCAAGAGGAAGATATATTATGTATACCATGCCTTAATATCAGCATTGCGTGCGAAGTCGGGGGGGGGGGGGTCGCTAATATTAGATAAACAACAATTTATTCAGGCGCTTAAATTGAATCCCAAGGACTGAATTGCAATTATAAGCTCTATTCCGATTACCAACACTCAGGACACGCACAATACTCGTAACTAATTTTACCCGCTCATAGAACGGTAGCAATTTTTTGCGGTCGTTATTTAATTTCCTTTAACTTCTGCCCAAGCTTTGAATATGTACTAACTGTAAATTTAGAACTTTGCTTAAGTAATTTCGGTCATTACAATTACGTTCTTTCTTTACAATTAAAAATAGCTATTGATTTATTTATTACCTTAGCTTCACTACATACGGTTGTTGCTGTAAAAATTAAAAACAAAATTATGGTTAATTTAATATCTATCTTATAAGTGAATTAATCTTTCTATGTTTACTGTCAAGATACCAACTTGTAAGGTTGAATGTGAAAAGATTTTAACAACTGAAGAATAAAGTATCAATAAACAGTTAAGAAAAGAATCAAAATTTACGTCGCACATTCCTCTGGGCAGTTCTCGATAAAATCCTGACTACTAATTCCCTGAATACCAATCTCGGCTAAGGGAAATTGTGGTTTAAACTTTAACATTTCTGTAGTTATTCAGCGCTTTATAATGTATTATTTGTTTGAAGAAGAATTTATTTGTAGCAAATAAGGTTTTTACCAAACAGATTTCTAATTGTTTTTTTTGTGATATTGACCTTTAGTAACATAGGAAATTACAAACAAATAACCAAATCAGAACTAGTATTTACAATTAAAATACTTGAGCAAACTGCATACTGTTTCAAACAATCTACAGGTAGCACAACCGATCTATATAAATAAATCTAACCAGTCAGAAGCGTCCCTAAGACGCTGGCTGTATTGCTTTGCTGTATGGCAATGCTACGCTGTGCAAGATACTGGCCAGCATTCAAGTCACTCGCGCGTTGACCAGACGCTCTGATATTTTGTTTTTAAATCGATAAGTGCCACGGTGGAATGCACTTTGTAAATGTATTTATTTACATAAGAAATATTTAAATTCGATATCCTTATAGCAGCCGTATTTTATACTATGCCGAAGATTGTGGGTACCATTCCACCGCCGTAAAAATATTATCCAACGATATCTTTACAATGAATAACGCAAAATGTTGTCAGCAAATCTTTCGAGATCGGACCACCTAGAAGTAGTTTTATAGATGTATCTAAGTACTAGACCTACCTTCTGGGTGTGTTACGTGAGATGGCGTCTGCGGTCGCCATATCAGATTACGATGTATGAGATCAAAGCTATACTTGTAAATCATATGCGAATGCGAAATAAGCGATTGTAATCCAAGTCCTAAATGCACTAAGATTCTACGACTTTGATGAGATCATCCAAGCAGTAGTGTTCAAAAAATGTAGGCATTTCAAATGCCAAAAGAATGTTTTGGCGTAAGCACTAATAACTCATGAAGTTAATTTAAACTGGCGTTTATTACGCCAACATTATAAATAAGTGTTACCACATAAAATTGGTATCAAAAATATCCTACATTGATTAAGTTATTAATGTCGTAGCCGTAGATTATTTCTGTATCACCCTTGGTTATTACAGATGGGACGTAAAATTGGAATATTGATAAAGATTTTGGTTTACGACGCCAATAAAGTCAAGTTAAATGTGCATAAATCAATTATTTATTATATTCAGCGAAGAAATAAAATTGCAAGTAGACCCAGTCGTAAACAAACACATAATCGACTTTTATTGACCTTGTCGCATACAAATATTTTTTGTGTTCAATGAGAATTGAGTACGAACAAATACATGAAAATTAATTTATATTCCAATGGGACGAGAATCGCTCTGAATAGAATGAAAGGGAAAAAGTGTAAAATTAATGGAAACAAATCATCGCGTTTCCAAATTGAAAATAAAAAAAATGTTGAAACAGTGACGTAGTAACTTATCGCGTCAGTCAGAAGGTATTTTATTGAAAACAAAGCTATTCACCTTTTTTTTATGAATTTCATTTCGCGTCCAAAAAACTCGAGCAACGACTTGCACAAGGTCTTTCCGTTTCAGTAGAGTAGAATACACAAAGTCCTAAAAGCTTGCTTACCTAGATAAATACAAAAGCGAATACATGAAAACAAAACGACGATTCATTCTGTACGTACGGCTGACCATATGCTCGTTGCCGCGGGTTGTGGGTATATCCTCCGTTTATGGAAGTCCTCAATAAAAGCACCCTTATTCACTTAATTAAAACGACTGTTTGGGAAAATCTGCCAGTGTTTAGACCCTAATATCTTGGGCTCTTACATTTATCGTTGTTCCGAGTGAGAATTTCGGTTGTAATTCGTTTGATAAGTTGGTAGAGTCGGTGAAAGAGTCGTTGGTAGAGTACGTCAGAGCTTTTGAATAGATTGTACAGTGACCTTATTCGATAGGCAGCCCCCTGACAGGTTGTAAGTCTCGTAATAATATTACTTTTTATTTTGGTAAATTTTGCTGAAAGATTCTTGTTTGAAATACTTCTGTTTTAATAGAAAAGGTGACAGGCAGGTTACTTTTCCATGAACGTCACTGTACATAGGTATACAACCAAGCGATTTTATGTTCTGATGAAGACAAAACATGCAAAATAGCTCTAATAAATAGATACTAAACCAACGTATTCTGTCTACATACGTCTTTTATTATAGCATAAACGTGCTACGTTTTTGTTGAAAAGTCTACAATAACATATACATATTCATAGCGCTATTGATTTTTCATCACCTCACACCATAATGATAAAGCCCGGACATAAAAAATTAACACACGTGCGCACGCGCTGCACAGTTATTCTCCATTAATTATTTATAGCTGTCCCTTTCACGCACACTGCAACAGGAGTTAACCAATCAAAGATGTCTGCCTGTCCAGTTCACTCACTGATCCGTATGATTGTAGAGAATCGGTCGTTGCCATGTTATAGTTTACTTAACTACCAACTCCATAAAACTGATAGCGTAATGTCTCAAAGACTGTTGGCGCCGTGACGCCAGTATAGCGATAGTATAATGACAGCAACCGATGACAATAGAAGCAAACTGCAATAAAAGTTCCTACTTATTTCGAGCTTCGGTCGACTGTCCCTGCGCAAACGCTCGCCCGTATGGCAGGAAACCGGCAATCAATAATACAGATTGAATCATCAATCGCCTCTATTGTCAAGTATTAACTTTTTTATGGGTTCATCTATAACAGCTTTGAGCATTAATAAGGACTGAATGTGCGTTGATTGTATAATAAAGATGGTAGATAACATGTAGATCAATTCCATTGATTAAAGGAACACTTAGTAGATTTATTTTTATCGTTAAATAATGTAACAAAAGATTTTGTTGTGCAAAGTGGCGCGTTGAAATCTTTTCTATTACAGAAATTAGCTATAACTGAATGCGAATTAACTGTTTCAAATACATTTTTAATTATTGAATTTCCGAATCTTGTACTCTTATACGTTTACTAGTTAAGTCATGAATCTTCCATACAAACGTAGTAAATGATTTGTTATTTGAGAATATTTTCACTATGGTTTGCTATTATTTGTTATAGAATATTTATTAAGGTTCATGCCACAAGCTTTTTTGAAAATAACAACGTCATTTTTATAGAGGTATGAAAATGCAAGCGTGTTTAATTTTATTTCAGAAAAGTATTTTGAAAAACTTTTTTTGCCGGAACCTATGTAGTTAAATACTATTTTAAAATAAATAATAGCAAATCATGGTGAAAATATGCTCAAATTACAAATAATTTTGGAAATTCATCCGTCGCCGGGGTCTAATCTTTTAGACCCACGTGTACCGCGAGTGCGTGAATCGGTCAAAGTACCTACGCGATAATTAGACCCCTAAAAAAGTTCACGCGAAATTAACCTCGACCACGTGGCTCAATGAGGTAAAGGGCCTGTTGCACGAACCCACCAAAGTTTTTGTGCTTCCCCTCCAATACAAAACAACCTCAGTTGACGTTGATTAGACTTTTCCGGAACTAATTACAGAGCTTACCGGCATACCTTGGAAGGATTTGTCATGGATTTGGCAGACATGTAGCGATAATGTATCTGAAATTATCTATACTAATATTATAAAGAGGAAAGATTTGATTGTTTGTTTGAATTGGAATTGTTTGAATTCGAAAATTTGGCTCAGAAACTACTGGAACGATTTTAACAATTATTCCACAGTTAAAATCCTTAAGTTTCCTTATTGAACATAAGATATAGAATATTTTCAATAAAGATTCAATAAGGATTCGCATGGAAAGTTAATTTTTTGTTAACTTTCCATGCGGATCCCTTATACCCGTGAAAACGTTGTTTGACATCTTGGAACATAGCTCTGTAAGTCAAATTAAATTGAATAAATAAATAAGTTCAAAAAGCCGGGACGGACCGCTACTTGTTATATAAATAGGCTAAGTTTAACATGTGGACTATTCGACTCTACTCCAAAAGATGTTTTTTTTTACGCGTGATATGAATTATGAAGCACTGAACATCATATCATTAAAAGTACAGTTTTACGAGCTGGGATTTGGAGCAGACGGCGGCATGGAACCGGTTCGTCAAACGCGCACCTGTTCTGAGATAACAGCTGGTTTCTGATAATGCTCGCTAGAATTTGCTGTGAGATGAGGATATCAAAATATTGCCGGACGGATGGACTTCTCAAAATACCTCGAGTACCTACTAATGGTCAGCCTTGGCTTCGCATTGATATTTAACAAAAAAATCACAAATTATAAATTTTCATATACTTTGGCTAATGTAAATTATTCATATTTACAATATTGTAAATAATTGTTAAATAATTAATTTTTACTTTATAGAAAATATACCTACTATAATTTATGATCATCGCTCACTAACTCTAGTAGTTTCGGAGCCTATTCAGTTTAAAGAAACAATAAAATATTTCCTTATTAATATTAGTATCGATAAAGTACTGGATACAAAATTTATGTATGAGAGATAATAATAATTATTATCCAATAGCATATGTCTGACATATTGAAATTGTGTTGTGAGCTGACCGAAAATGTAAGGAGACAAAACACTAAACAAGATGGTATAAATAATTCAATAAAGGAGAATCAAGTGAATACATACCCCAGAGCCTCCACGTAATGTTCGTAAGGACGTGATGAAGCAAAAAAAGCGGTAAAGTTAAACAGTGAATCGGGTCGAAGGCTACACGAGAAAAAATTAAGTGTCGGTTCCCGACATCGACTACCTCCGAACCACCTGCGCGCCAGACGGGCAAAAAATTCGCGCAAAGCAATCGCGACTTGAATACCGCATCGTTGTGTCGCTCTAAACCAAACTTTATTTTCTACAGCTTAAAGTTTATCACGGTTAGTTAGCCTGATTTGGTCCCAAATCGCACAGGAAAAGAATTGCACACTTTCATTCCAGTAGTAATTTGGTCTCAGTGCGCCGCACGCGACTTGCCATTGTAATGTTTTGTACCGTTTTGTTACGTTAATGAAAAACAGTATTGTGCTTGGTACAATTTTGTGAGCATTCGTTGCAATCTTTCTAGTTCATTTCTTCGTTATGTAGGATTTCAATAGCCTAGTCATATGCCTATATGTACAGGGTACAAATATCATGGAATGTCGTATTACTTTTCGGCTGATATTTAATATCTCAAAAATCTTTTTAGGGCACCGTAGCCAAGGGGTGAAAACCCTATTTTCTAAGCCTCCGCTGTCTGTCCCTCTATCCGTCCAACAGTCAGCGAGCTTTATCTCATGTTCGCAAAAAGTAGACAGTTGAAATTTTACTAGAAGATTTATTTCTCATTCCGCTTTAATAAATATAAAATGAAAGTTAAAATTATATCCACATTTGGCTTTTTTTCCATTTAATTGTTCGTAAGGTCGCTCTAGATAGTTTGCAACCGTCTGCATAATGCTTTGTGTAGTTTGCAGATTAATACAGACATAACCAATTGTAATTGATATTTTCTTTATTTCTGTAGTTTGCAAATAAATAAAAACAGTTTCTCCTTAAATAAACTAATTTGTTTGCTATAGAAATCAGATTTATATCACATCCCTCAGTTTTAAAATGTCTTTGAAGTTTTTACATTTGTAGATACTTTTACAGACATCGAACCCAAACTCGAGGATTGTCGCCATTCATCTTTTGTCGTCTTTGACAAAAGTCAGACTTGCATTGTAAATCTACAAGTACGTAACACATGACTAGAACGTGTGTAAAGTAAAGTAAAAAGGATTTACTACAGCAAAAGACATTGGTGATTAAATAAGGTGCACATTAAAGTATATTGATATTGATCAGTTGAGCTACCTGTAGTTTGTTTGCAGTCTACAGTTAGCTCAATTGTAAATACGAGTTCTAATTTAATTGTAATTTTCTTCACTACATATTAAAAAACAAAGAAGCTTCGCTCTGTCGGTCTGTCCCTATGTACGTGTCTTTAATACTACGCAACGGATTTTGATGCTGTTTTTTTAATAGATATAATTCGAGAGGAAGCTTTTTGCATCAGCATTGCATCCATGCGAAGCCGGTTACATATATTTTATAAGCAGGTACTTAGAAAAATATTTTTTTCACAATAAATCATCAATCAAGCAATGTTTTTCAAAGTTATGTCTAGCATACTTCAACAGAAAGACAATGACGGAAAATTGAACTTTAATCGGTCATAGAAATTGACGTCATAGACGAAAAAGAACTGCCCAGTTGATAGGATATGATAGCCACTCAACCAATTTGAATCAATGAACTCAAATATGAGTACCTACCTGTAACCTTTTCACACTGAAACGGCTGAACGGATCCTAATGAAATTTGGCAGGGAAGTAGACCTATCCCAGTAACAGACAGGACGGCTACTTTTTTCCCGGTGAAGTTCGTGCAAAACCGCGTCAAGAGCTAGTCTAGACAATTACATTCGTAATTTAACTCACGTGTACAATCATAATATTAGACGACTACAAAGTACATACGGAAGTAACGCTATAGTTCAATGACCTTTACCATATTTGGAAAGGCATCGGATATTTAATGGGTAGATATTCATAAAGGATATTTAAATCATGGCTTGTAATTGTTCATATCAATAAGTAAGTATCTACCCTGTATATTAAGCTAAAGCTTTGAATATATATAATACTAGACAATTCACACAACATCATCTAGCGGCTAGATGCTAGCCCAAAGCTAAGCAGAACTTGTGTTATGGCTAGATATCTGACATAATTTATACATAATCCCTTCTACATAAATAAATATTTTATCATACAACTAGAACACCCAAATATCTGCAGATCATACAAACATTTGACCCGAGGCGGGAATCAAGCCCGCAACCTTCGCCCGCTGCGCCACAGGTCGTCAAATATTATAAACGCAACACAAAGTACAATAGGTAGGTGCATTTGCATTTGTATAAAGTACAGTACAATAATTTCATTTTCATTTATAATATTAGTATAGAAAACTCAAACCATAATATTCTAAGTACTCGTCAATAAACTAAAGCAAAAAGGTTCTATTACGGGCAAAGTATTTGAGAACATCATTACCATTTTAATTATTCCCTGTGAAAAACTGGAAACTGAAGCTAAAAGGGTAATTACTAAGGTAGACAGTACCAAAGTATTTAGGTGCACGGAAAATGAAATTTCAGACACTCGTTCACGTTTCAACGTTCATTGTTATCAAAACAAAATTGCATTTCAATAAACACACGTAAATTAACTTAACAAAGTATTCAATTCGATGCGATGAAGTACCTAACATGTCTTTTTAAAAACGTCGCAAAGTGAATAAAGTTCGAAACAAAGTTATAAAATAAAGCTTATTAATACCTTCAAAGGTTTTTTAAGATTCCGAATTATATGATCCCTAATATAAATCAGTTGATCTGCCTCTCAATCTGCCTCTAGATTTTTTGACGCAGTTGACACTGACTCTGTTTGATTAGTAATGTAATGCCTTCTTCAAACGTAATATAAATTAGATCCTGCATTATCCCTTATATGGATTAGTTTCAATAGTAAATACAAGCTTTTTCAATCTCTAATTTTAGTTTCCTTTTTTATGCTGGTTTCATCTTTACCATTATTTATGGACATCTTTAAAATCATTATCAATAAAATCAACATCATGTTAATACTATAGAGTTTATTCTGTGACGTCATTAAAAGAGGAACCTTTCGTCCTTACGCAATCCCAAGACTGCAAAGAGTCCCGTAGATTTTGCAGCCGGATCCGCGTAACTTTCAACTAAGAGGAATGCGGCCAATGACCAGCTATCGCCTCGTACGTAGTACACGGAGTCAGTAATTCAATTCCATTCATTAGAATGATCAAATGGCAGCAATGGATGTATCCAATGTTCACACAATGACCACGTCGCCGTACGGAATGCGTAGAAAGATGTAATTTTATAGATTGAAGTAACTTTCTGCTCAAATCGTGACGGACTTAAAGGATGTTAAAAAGTATAAATTATAATATATTTTATTAGAAATTATTAAAATGCTTCTTGCATCTGACTTACTGGGTTAGCGCCTTTTTGTAAGAACTATAATGCATGTACCAATTGTAGTTTACGTACGTAAACTACTACGTAAACTACAATTGGGGCTTATTTTTTCTTCCTGATTGAATTGTTGTTATAAATAAATGTCTCTATTCTACTCTATACATGAAATTTTTAACGAAAATAACTGACAATTACCGTTTTCCCAAAACATCCATACTATTTGGTACTATGTGCTTAAACGACAGAGTACTTAAAGATGCTGTACTGAGCTGGGACTTTCAGTGTTCTGTCTGCAGTTCCCCTACGCACATGCATAATCGATACAGTATTGCTCTACTGTTAAACGGAACGGTGACGTTGATAGTCGATACTAATTAAATAATGCTCGACTATGACATGATTGATTTATTGGCATTATTGGGCATACGTGACTACTAAGTTGCCCTTAAGAGAGTTTGACCATAGTTTTTAGATTTCAGATTTCAATAACTTTATTTCTTTAGGCTTACAAAAGAAGCACTTACATAAGTTAAATTTCATACAGTCAATTTTATAAAACAAGAAATAGGAAGAAGTTATTTGTTTTCTATTTCTCTGATTTTAGTGGAAAATGTGAAAAAGAAACCACTAGTACATTATGCATCTTAACTGTCTAATACAATGTTCTTTTACCTAATTGGCTAGTCGTTTTTATCTCAAAGATAGCTCTTACAAAAAGAAATAAGTAGATAATTATGCGATTTGAGAGTAAAATACTTCAAAAGATGGCGGAAGTCAAACCGAGCCGTCTATAGTTTCTTGGAGAAGTTTAAGTTTTAAAAACAGTAACCAACAATATTATTATACTGAGGTCTACTGATCGTAACATTATATGTACTTAATAGGTACGATAAAAGTGGAAAATGAGTAAACAATCGTTCAGAACACATTCTTATCAAATAAACAGACACTGTGTAGACCGGACGTGGTGTCCTACGTGGCCATTTATCTGAGCGATAAATCGTGTCATTGTTATAAGACATCTGACAGCAGAGAATTTATTCCCCCTTTCACATTATTGTTGAGTTTCTATTTTAAGTATCAATTTGACTTGTAATATGAAACCACTCGGCGCTGCCGACCTCTTCTTGATTGGCTCTATTTGTAAATACCTTTCGCTATTGAAACGTCATTTTCTTTTCTTCTTTTTATGAATCTTCATCTTTATAAATCTTGTATTATTAGAGGCATTATATATCGCATTTAAAAATAAAGCTGCAATTGCAAAAAAAATTCGCATTGGGTGTCCTCAGTCATTTGGCAACTAAAATAGAAAATGGCGCGGAGTGGATGCTGTTGAAAGTGAAGTAGGAAATCATTAAGCGAGAGCTGAACTTGACTGAATTGAGATCAGTGGGTTTTAAAAAAGGTCCATATTCTCGCGATTTTCTGTTTTGCATAACAATTTTCCTTCAGCTAAAATAAATATTCTAAAACCTTTATTGTGAAGTTTTGAAGCAGGCGGCGGCGACGGCTTGATTCAATGTGTATTATAAAGAATTAAGGTACACGTGCCTGTCTGGCCTCGGGTCGTTGCAGCCGAGACGTCACCACACGTGATAAATAATATCAACGATAATCATCTACGCCAACATCTTTGCAATATTGAGCAAGGACGTTATGAGCCATCTCGCGTCGTGGCTACATTATTACGTGTACTATGCAAACTAATAACAAAGTGTTGACCACAGTAAAAGCTTAGGATAACCAACCAAGCATGGATTAAAGTGCGATGGTGGAAGAACGTAAGTGGAAGCAGCAGTTATGGACAATAAAGGAGTGCAGTCGCTTTGTATCACGAAGAGATTTTTAACAGCGAATGTGCACAAAGCTCGTTTGTCAAAATTCCGAGTGCTAATAATATTAAACGCACTTTACGATCGCATGTCGGACGCAGATGGTCATCAAACAATCTACACTACACCCCCACCACAAAGGCCTATTTGGGTTACACGAGCCAATCAAAGAACTAAACCCGTTACTCTCAGACGGCCTTGCAGTGGCGTGAACAACTAGCTGTTATTCTTGATGGCTTAAATGCTACAATCGCGTGTAAGCTTTCATCTGATGGTATTACTTTCGGCAGTCATTGAATGAGGGGTTCATTGACCGGCACCGATGCTGGAATTTGCATGTGTCAATGACATGGTGCAGTGGCGAGGCGCTGCGGCCTATACTTTTCCTTTCAGTGGATGTCGTTCACCGAGAAACGGTTTCGGACGACCTCGTGACACAGCGCCGCCGCCGCCGTCTGTCTGGGTGCCTACGCATTTGCACGCAGCGCTTTCCTCATTAGGAGTTTATGAATGACATCAATTTTAGTTCCTGAAAAACATCCGTGTAATTAGAAACAAAGGAATTAACAGGAACAGCGTAAATGTGAAGCATGCGGCATTTACTATGAAGCAGAAATTTTTATGTTCCCATTTAGAAAAGAAATTGTTGCAGTGCTAAAACCGTTATCTCTATGAGCGGGAAAAGGTTAAGTAATTACGACCTCTCAAAGAAAATTAAAATCAATTTGGTTAAAAAAATGGTTCCCTTTATATTTAACCACTTCCTACAATCCGACAATCGGAGCTCCCCTACATTGTTACGAGCGAGTAAATGGGTGAAATCGACGTTGAGCCGCAAAAACCCTCCCCTTTCTTGACCCACTTAGACCGCTGCGAACAAATCTAAAAGATCATTTCGTTTATTCGAACAAGTATTAATAGGTGCCGGAGTTTTGCAAGAATCCTTCGGCCATCAAAGACGTCGGTCGGGAACGTGCGAAATCCAATAAAGAAGTCGGCACCTGTGCCTTATTACATTCTTTCTGTGATGCTCACCGGTCTGTTCTGAAATTCACCAACTTTCCATGTCAGGAGATTGCTTGTTGTACAACTTTTACTTAGCGAACTCCTTCCATTAGTATCAGCTGCCGAAGTTTTAGCAAGGTGATGTTTTTCATGACAGCTCCGTAGATTCTTATAAAATTGTTCGATATTCAAATAATATCCACGCATCAAATAGGTAACCACTGGAGGATGTTTCGAACGTATGAAACAATGGCGTCCCTCTGTGGGCGACAATTTTAATTGCAAATGTGGTATTAGCATATTCGCTTTGTGACTACTTGAAAGGGAGTCCAAGGCGGCAGCATGCGTCGTCTTCACGGGCAATATGAGGATGTTGCTGCCTGATAGACAGAATGTTTTAGTTATGACCCAATGGGAAATCCAGATTATCGGAATTTCTACGTCTTGTGACTGGATTTCGTAGGCAGTCTACATGTCATTACAATTTGTCACTGTAATCCTGGAACTGATAAAGCAACGAAGATTTCGCTGGCCTTAATTACATACTACTTAGCATGAGCCAAGAATAGGAAAATTAGGGGCAAACTCCGATTCCAATCCGTTGTTCATACATAACTGTGGTGCGGTGAGTGACGCAGGAAGTTTTGTCTCGATTCCCGCCTTAGGACAAATGTACCTACATACATATGTTCGATCTGCAGATGAGCCAACGTGTATAAAAATATAAAAGTAGGTATATCAGGCATAGTACCAGTAACACAATTTCTACTTAACTTGGGGCTAGTTGATGATGTGTATATTTTCGAGCATTTATTTATTTACTTACAACAATAGTTATATTATTTGTTGTCTAAACTTTCCTTCAATAATCGTAACTACAAAAGAAGCCAGTACAATTCATAATTCTTTGACTTGTAGAAAGTCAAAGAATTATGAATTGTACACACGTCGAGAGTTAAGTACAGGACTAATGACTATCGACTGGTATGAATTTTTATTACACTCTTGGAGCTGCCATTATTCGTCTCACACTTACCTGCCTTAATGCGGTATTTGATCAGTATTGAATATTTACAGATATTTCACTTAACATTGCCTACTTCATCTTATTTCATAGCTATTCTAAACTGTTTTTGTTGAGTGTAAAGTTATCTACAAAAATACAAAAATATTCACAGTCACATAACCGTGTTTGAGATTCCCTTTTAAGTAAAAGAATACTTGTATTATTTTGGGAATCTCGCTCTTCCAAATAAAGAAATAAATTTTTTCTATGATTACTACATATTTTATGTTAGAAGTAGTTTATGTAAGCTAAGTAGGTAATTTAGTATTAAGGTATATAAAACTAAGCAAAGAGTTAAGGTTTCGTTAAAATGTAAGTGCTCGAACGATTCATAAGGTGCGCGTTCGCGCGTAGTACTTATCTAAAATCTAATTTTCGTAAAATAATTCAACCTATCAGTTGAGCTACTCGTAGTTAGTTAGCAACTGCCTGCAGTTAACTGTATTGTTTCAATTGTAAATCTAAGTTCGAATTTGGTTATTTGATTGTAATTTTCTTTGTTAATAATGTTTTAACATAATATATGGACGAACCAAAGTACCTAACCTGTTTCCTAAGTTTAAATCGCTTTAATCAATTTATTCGTGAATACAAATTCACGTGGTTTTGAATCGAGTGGTTAATCCGCACAACTCGGACCTTTTAAAACAATTCAGAGTGATTTACATCAAAGGCATTCTTTCATCGCGGTTTTCATAAAAACGTATTTCAAACATTTTGTATGGTAACTCACAGCAGCGTAGTTAAGCAGCCTACTAATTAATAAATAGAACGTACAAACATAGTTTTCCGAATGGCAGAGTCGAGGAAATTATAATTAGTAACTGTGTGTTAAACATAATTGGTTCGCACCCGTTTTATACTTATGAAAGATCGTAATGAGTCATGAAATGAAATTTGTACTGTATGTTCAGTGAAACCATAATATTTATGGACTCGAATATTGCATGAAATAAAACAAGGGAGTTGAGACGCGTTGCACTGGAAGGATTAGTCATGAAATTAGGGGAAAAAGATGTTTTGATACTAAAATATCTTTAAGCTTTACCAGTGTTCTCATTTTACGTAGCTAATGTACTTTGACTTTGAATGGATAATAAAGTAATATCTTAAATATTTAATCATAATTGAGCTAACTGCAGATAATAATAATAATACTATCATAATTGACCAGCATCATGATTTTCGTTTAATTTTTGATACAATACAATACAAATACTTTTTGATACACACCAACAGAAAAACATAAACACAATAGTTGAACAACGGCCTTATAGCTAAGAGCGATTTCTTCCAAGCAACCTTGGGTTGGACACGTAAAAATTGGTACTCAATCAAATAGATTTCATATACCTACCCATCTTATATATTATTACTTTTTTTCGTTTTTTTTTAGTTAGGATTAGGTACTCAATCAAATATGTAGATATCATATACCCATCTTGGATATATTGTCACTAAACTAAACATAAAACGATGTAAACATAATGTAAAAGTTCCTACGCTATTGCGAGGCTAACCTGTTCGCAGATACAAATACCTAGATAGCTAGATACCTTTTAGGTAATCTAGCAAGCTCTATTTATTGTAGGTGTGTTCATAGATTTATTTGAGATAGCAACACCAAGGAACCGGCTGACCACAGCGCGGTATAGGCCTTGTTATTGCCAAGCAGAACAAATTTACTTTTAACTAGAAGTCCCCTTTGCACATGTATTTAAAAAAATTATACATTTTTATACACTATCACGTTGGGTTTGAAGTTTTTATTCGGATCCCTACTTTTTAGCTACTAAGAGAGCACTTTTAGAGACTTACTACTAGACTTTGACTCTCGCACTTTATTTTTTTACAATGAATTTCCTCCCGCACTCCAGTGAGAAATTGTGAACATGTATCTGAATTATTCCTAATTTTTAATTTTTCGGCAGTAATTAAGAATTTAGAGGTAATAGGTACACAACTAATGAATTAAGGGGCGAACCTAATAAGTTGTGCTAACAAATTAGGCATAGGTCTCAGTAGATTTTTTTTTTTGGAAAAGCGTAATGGGAAATATCAAGTTATGGTTTACTAGCGAACCCACCACGGCTTCGCACAGGTGTACGCTGATACTGCATGCTATTAATATAAACCTTCCTCTTTAATAATTCTTTCTATTAATAAAAACCGCATTAAAAATCCGGATTCGGTTATAACGCGTGTCCCTATACTATCCCGCGGGAACATAACACCGGGAAAAAAAGTTTCCTATGTCCTTTCTCCCGGTCTAGACAACGTCTGTGCCAGAGTTCATCAAAATCGTTTAAGTAGTTTAGACGTAAAAGACGGACAGACAGACAGAGTTACTTTCGAATTTATAATATTTAGTAAGGATTCAGAAGAAAACTACGCAACTTTAAGAAACAGGCTTTCACGAAATACACTCGAGAGCAATGAATCCGGGTCACTATAGTGTTCCTTTGAAATCCATCGTGAAATCCATTTCGGTATATTTAGGTTACTGGTTTTATTTATATTCTTAATTAATATTCTAGAAGGTATATCGATACTTGTATCTAATAGGTACTTAATTAATAGGTAGTATAATAGGTAGTACAGATAAAACTCTGATAAGAACTGCGGCACAATTATTGTTTGCAAGGAATGCTGCAATAAACATACATAGGTATGTACAAGAATTTTCTTTTATTGCATAAGTAGTAGTAGTAGAGCTATTGTTGTTTTCCGAATACCAAAACGTTAATTTCGTTGTAGCTTTATCAGATTTGTGAGGCAGTTACTAGGCCGCGCCACCCCGCGGCGCGCCGCCGGGACGGTCGCGTAAGAATCGACTACTCTAAGGCTGTTTGTCCACCGCCGCCGTCACCGGAACGTCAACGAGAACGAGATTATTTCGGGCCGAGTTTAAGATGACGTGACGGACTTGCGGTGGACACGCGGCTATAGTAGTCTATGTATCAGTACTTCGGCGCCGTCATCTCGTTCTCGTTGACGTCCCGGAGACGGCTGCGGTGGACGAACGGCCTAACTCAGCCCGTCGATATCGTACAGCCGAATAAGGGACCTAACATAGGAAGCGCAAGTTTCGTGTTTGATACTATGTGCATCATTATCTATACTATCTATACTAATATTATAAAGAGGAAAGATTTGATTGTTTGTTTGTTTGTATGTTTGTTTGTTTGTTTGTTTGTTTGAATTGAATAGGCTCCGAAACTACTGGACCAATTTGAAAAAATCTTCCACCATAAGAATCCTAAAATTTCCGTGATGAACATAGGCTATAAAATATTTTCAAAAAAGTTAGAGATCCGTATATTAACTTCAATAATAAAACCATAGCGAAGTTGATGTATAATACATCAACTTCTTTTTTTTCTTTTTTTGCGCTGCTCGCTTTTGCTATGACTCAACTTCAACTTCTTTTTTTATGGCACCGCTTTTGCTACGACGACTCCGCCAGTGTCAGTTATGGATTGTCATAGACATCACAATTCGTTACTGGGGCTCAATGTCAAAAAATATAAAAACTTTAAGATTGGAACCATGCGATGTAGGCGATATAGCGGTGCGAGAGAAAAGTCTTTATATAAGTAAAGGAGGTAAAGGTACAATTTTAAAAAGGAAATATTTTATTGTTTGTTTGTGGTTTGAATTGAATAGGTTCTGAAACTACTAGAACTTTTTGGAAAAAAAATCATCAATAGAATGATAATCGCTATAGAATATTTTTAGAGTTAGTGATCCTTATGAAAACAAACTTCAATAATAAGTACCTTATCTAACGTATGTGTGTGTAAGAACTTAAAATTCTTTAAAATACCCGTGCGAAGCCGGGGCGGGCTGCTAGTGTTAAATAAGTTACCAAATTCTATTAAGACCTGAATATTAATTTATTTACTCATCATTTTATAAGTGGCTGCTTGACAAATGTTCCTATAGTGTAAATGAATATATAAATTTTAAGTAGAATTATTTATCATGTATTGTCTGTGATTGTTAATTGATTATCTGATGTTTTACAATGTTTTTTCGTTTGTATTAGCGTTGATTTTATGGTTATTGATGACTTAATAAATTTGAATAGGTATTGATTTTTTTATTTCATTCACTTCGATCCATATATTTTTGTACACCCTGCGGGTTGAATACATTTAACATATTTTTCAAAGGTATTCAACAATTGTAATAAGATCCTGATATGTAGCTGTAACATTGTATTCGGCAAATAAATGATTTAATATGTGTATTGTAGCGCAAAAGGAGGAAGATGCGTGCGAGGACCAAATAAAATGGTACATGAGTGGAGTTAAATCTTACATTCTAATAAAACTTATGTATCAAAAATAAAAAAAAAATAAAAAATAAATTGTTAACCAAATGCAGTACCAATCCGCCAACTAAGCGTAGAGATCGCATAATTTGCAAAAACACCCTCGTTTTGAGGAAGCAAACGTATATGTGTTGTAAAACTGTTATCAGATTTCAATAGTATTAACAGTTCCTTTTCTTTACAGGTAAGCTGTTTAATATTCTGGAGGCACGAACGCCGTGACGTTAGTCACGATCCAATCGTGAGTATGAAGTTCCTTTAAATGACAATATTACTGTTTACTTACATTTATAAATAACTATCGTTCCGCCCCGGCTTTGCATGTTAAACACATAAACATTTCTCTTGAATCTCTTTAGCAATTAAAAAAAAACCGCATCACAATCCTTTGCGTAGTTGTAAAGATCTAAGCATAGGTACATAGGGACAGACAGAGAGTGGGAAGCGACTTTGTTTTATACTATGTAGTGATACTCTACGGATTCGGTTTTGCTTTCGCTTTCGGGCGACGTTTATTCCATCCAGCCCTACTAGTAGTCCGACTATTTATCTAACTATTTAAACAAAATTATTCCAAATTTTTGGACTGACTAATGTAACTTTTTGACACCGAGGGCGAAATACGATTTTGGTTTCGGCTGAAAATGCTTCAGAGGGACACAGTACATATGTATAAATAAATGCTGAATTGCGAAAAAGTTCCACCTTTTAGATTAGATTGTTCATTGATTTGAGATTCACATATTGTCTTTCCTTTTAGAAAAGAAACACGTGCGAAAGCGTAACAAAGCTCAATTTCAATGTTGATAACTAAAAATATGCCAGTAAGATATGCATTTTCACACAGCAACACAAAATAGTTTAACAAGATATACGAGCAGAGAGAAAGCATTAATTGAAAAGGGTTTCAGTTAGATTAGGTAGGGAATAAAAAGCGGCGGTCTCGGCCTATCTCTGTGCCAATCTTTGATCATTGGCTCCTGAATCAATGAGGCATTAGCCGATTGCGTGCTGCTCCCGTTTTATTATATTAGGCAGGCAGTAAATTAATCTAGCCAACGGCTCTTTGAGGTTAGAGTTTTATAAAACATCTTTGTGTTTTTCTCTTTACATTTTTTATAGCACTTGTATTGAAGCTTTTACTACTTCAAGAACAGGTTTAAATATGAATCGATACTTATAAATTGGCTGTATTTAATATTCAATCAATATTCTGAACATTTTTCTCAAAAATTTGTTTAACGAATTTTAATAATGAGTACCTGACGTAATAAGTGACAACTGCCTATTCCTGAAAAGAAATGACCCATGAGACGTGTTTCCTTTGATTCATAAATTCATAATATACGGGATTTTTATAATATTACAAGATATTTGTGTTCGTCTTAGATTTCGTTTTATTTCGTTCAATTCTTTACATTGGCAAATCGACCTAGTGACATGCATATAAACCCGGTAGAGTCGTTCGTTACGCATAAAACACAGAAATTTCGATTCCCTCTTAAATCCAGAGAACAATAAAACAACACATCACAGTTCAGCAACCCTATATAAAATGCAGATAGCAAACCAAAGTCAGACTCGTGACGAACGGGAAGCAAGCAACTTTACACGAGTAAACAATGCTGTAAAGGATTGGTGACAAGGTTGGCAACAGCGCGGCCTGCATCCGTGCGGAAATTAGAATCAACAGTATTCGTATCGCACTCCCCTCCCAAAGGAAAACCAATTTCAAAAGGCCAAATACATATTTCTTTTAAATCCGAGAGAAAAACAACGGGATTTACCGGTTTTGCAACATTTTATTGCGGCGTTGTGAGCATAAAATTTATAGGCGCTAACGTCTAGGCTCGCAAGTCGCTAAAGTCGCAACCCTGCAGTAAACAGTTAGAGCCGTTTGCGCCACGGGACGGTTTAATATTTTCATTGTTGCCGGGTAAAGGAGCTCCCGTCCCGGTCCCGTGGACGCATCAGTCCGCAATTAAGGGCCAGACGAGCCGTCGGCAGAGCGCTTCATCAAATATTAAGCTTGTGCCGGGCACAGAACAAATCCTACGGCGCATTTAATATTTTACTCGAAACGGTCTGCGGCTTCCGTTGGCGGACTTTCTTGCGGCTTACACGATTTAAGTTATGTTTCAGTGAGGTGGGTACCGTTGTGTAGACTTGTTCCTTGTTAATACTTGATGCGATGTTATACTATCCATTTAATCGGCGGTTTGATAAACAGTGGGGTTTAAGGGATCCATTTCATTAGTTATGTACAAATCATCTCGTTACCATGATCCTGTTGTAGGTACCCTCTTTCATTATGAACTGTGAATATAGATGGGAATAACTTTCTTTCATAACCATGGTTATGAGCTTTGCTGGTTATATTATAGTCTTCGAGATAAATGATGTTGCCATGTCGGTGTGTCCGTTTGTTCGTTGAGTAACTGTGCTGTAATGTGAAAATATAAGAATGTAGTGTTCAAATCTTAATTTTATTCTCTTGAATGATTTACAACTGTCGCGTGAAGTAGGTATTTCTTGCAGCGGGAACTGTTGCTGGTGTCGGATTGTGAATATTCATCATCACCGATTTAATGCTGCCTCTGATTATACTGAAATACTCAGCATTCTTGATTAGATACTTCCGTGACCGAGGAAATGCTAGTATCGTTAAATAAAATATGCATTATGTCCTATCTGTTCTTGAATATGATATATTTTGTACTTGTTCCCACTATACAATACAATTTGTATTACCACCATTATCTACTTAGGTGTGTGTGACTAAAAGAACGCGCTAGGCGAAGGTCCGCCTCCAGATATATTTTCCGGGATTTCTGGTCATTATTACCTATAAGTATAATAAAAATCATTTAACTATATATTGTATTATGTATATCAGTCATCTGGTACCCAAAACACAAGCTTGGGCAGCTTAGATGATTCTGTGTGCATTTTTCAGCATTATAATCAATTTATTTAATATCTAGTATTCTGAATTCGCTTGCCAAAGTAAGTAATTCAGAAGTTTTTATAATAAAAGTTATTTTCTCTGTGATACTCCCAGCATCTTATATTATTTGTACCCTCAGATTATTCTCTTTCTTGAATAATATATGCAAAGGAGCTGACACAGTGAACAATACCTTTCTGCATACATTTCAGTGCCTATTTTAAGATTATGTTTTTCCCAAGAATAACCTTATCGTATTTGCAATATCAGACATACTTACAAGGTACAAACAGGTTTATTTTAAGTTCAATGAAGCAGGAAGCACGTATAGAAATGAAGAAGACCTTATTTTGAGGAATTAGTAACACTTTTACGACACTTTCTTTTTTTTTTTGCTGGATTATTAGGTATTAATTGGAAAGTAAACTGAAATGTTAAAATCTTGATTTTGGAATTTGAAACTAGGAACAGTAACAAAAATAGGAAGCGATGCGAACTGAACAATAATTATAATACTGTGTCGCAAATCGCAACGCCTACCTCTGGTATGAGTAAGTAGAATTCCAACAATATAGACTAGTTAACAATAGCTCTTATTTCATGAAGTATATTATAATAAAAATGGGTTTTAAAATAATGATAATGACATAAGGTTAGAGTTCAAAGAAAAAATTGTCTATGATACATTAACTAGTGCTGAAAAGAGTTCACTATCACCGAATATAAAACACGAAATCACCTCACATAGTAAAGTTTACTATATTTTTTCAGTGTATCCTTTATTATTTTCCAAATACGTCGTCGTCTCAATAAAGCAAAGCATAAATGTAATGAATTACTCAAAAAGTTTTATGGTGTTAAAAATTAGTCGAGGATATCTTTCCCTTCATCAATAGTCCCGAGTGAAAATTAGCCGAAATCACGCCAATAATTAACGAACATAAAACAATAGACTGTTAAAGTGAAAATTGTTTTGTTACCTTGACAAAGGGCAGCGGAAGCGAGTATCGCACGATTGGCGCGGGAAAACCCGTCTTCCGCTAACCAGGGTTGCCAGAGGAATGTTATCGAACCAATTTTTTGACATTTTTTAGGAAATCTCATGGAATATTCTATAGGTCGCCTGTCAATTCGCTTGCTTCGTAATGAACCTAACTGAATCGGAGCGCTCGGGCACGTGACTCTTAACCATAAATTAACACTTTTCCCATTTTTATGTGCATTTAAAAACCTACCATAAGAGAAAGGTTACAACGATACTGCCCCCTTAATTAGGTAGATACTTTATCTACCCTCTTCTAAAGACGGTCCATCTATCAAACAATAAATACTAAAGAGCCGACAGTACAAACACGCGAAACGTGCCTACATCATTTCTAAATGATTTATTATCTCCTGTGATTTTTCATCCATATTTTACAGGATATTACGCTCAGGCAAAAAACACGCTTAATTTTGTCTTATTAAGGACGCCAGATTGGTTGAGGCAATATTTTGGTTTAACTAAGGTACAACGTTAATCTTGTAAGGATTTAGAGGTACCTTTAAGATTTATAAGCTCACCCAAAATGTAAACACTATAAAATTATATTCTCTTTTCCGCATACCGATTATAATCTGGGGTAACCCTAATCCGTAAGTACTTGCGCAGATGTTTAGGTAATCGTGACCGTCCCGGATAATTGCGGGAAATTAGTTAATTATCTACCTAATTGTTTTCTTTATTTTTATTATACACTAGCGTGCCGCCCCGGCTTCGCACGGGTATTTCACAAAAATATATATACATAGGTATCTTAATACTGTATATAGCCTATGTTCATAAAGGAAAATTTAGGATTCTTGTGGTGAAAGAATTTTTCAAATCGGTCCAGTAGTTTCGGAGCCTATTCAAATCAAACAAACAAACTATAAAATCTTTCCTCTTTATAATATTAGTATAGATATTTCCCTTCGAAAACATTGGGCTGGATGAATCTGGAATTAGGTTTATAAGTGAGAAAGTAGACGGGCTCTGTAATAGTTAAATAAATAAATATTACCGACAGCATCATCTAGCCCCAAGCTAAGCAGAGCTTGTGTTATGGGTACTACTAGATGACTGATATACATATTAAAATATTATTACTTATGTAGATTTTTTATTATACATAGAAAACTACCAGAACACCCCGTAAAAATTACAACGCAACCTCTTGCGTCGCAGGCCGACCTTCGCCCACCGTGCCACAGAGTTACTGGCATAGACCCTTAGAGGTCGAGATTGGTAAGTCAAGGCATAAAGTCAAGGCATAACACTGTAGCTCTAAGTACATACTCGTTTAGGTTATTACTTTTGAAGCACTAAGCCGACGTCCTGCAGAAATGTGGGAGTAGAATGAAATTGCATTCTCGGCTTCGACGAGGTAAAAAGTGGATATTACAATATTTTAGGAGGAAAATGGGACAAAGGAAATCTCAGAGCTGCGCCGTCGTAATTTAAAATATATTTTTCGTTATGTGTCTAGCTTTCTAAGCGTGAACCTACGAAAGTCTTTGTCTAAATCTAAATAAAATTAATAAGAAGAGGTTGTACCTACTTGTTATAACTGTACTACTTATAGTGGGTAATTTTTCACTTATTCCACAAGTAAAAAACATTTTGTCAATAGAAAATCAATAACAATTTTTTTATTTGATAATAATAGATTTATTATGTAAAATTTAATTTATTATCTGACTTTCTATTTTGTTTATGTAAAAAAAAGTTAATGCTATCTGAAATCATATACTAGAGGTCACACACGCTACTATTTTCAGAAAACACACTCGTATTAAGTTCAGAAAAACGTTCACATCTGAAACATTATCTAGCTTTTCAATGATAACTGTTCAGCTCTCTCCATTCTACTCTTATCTCTCTGGAGACTAGCCTGACTTCACCACCTTTTCCATAAACTTATTGGTCTTTTTGCAGCTGCCCGAACAATGCACACGGGAAATGTGCACGTGTAACGAAATCTGCGAATCGTTAAAATTAAAATTGTGTGTGTACATCTGCTGTCCGATATATTTATAGGGTGAAGTGTCGTTGGCGGGGGCGACCGCGGGGCGAACGAGCCAAAACTCGAACACGATTCGGCTTTTGTTTCGATAATGGAAACAGCACGCTCTGGCCTAGACTAAATTATACAACCACAATATTCATGCAGATGGTCAGATGGTCAACATTTGGAACGAGGCACTCAATTTCGATTCATTTACTTCAATAAAATAGTCTGCTAGGAGCTTTTGTTGGAATAAAGAGATTTTTTCGAATAGGTTGATATCGAAAGTTTATTACAACTAACTCTAGTTTACTTTACTTTGATGCCCACGATATTATGTATATCGCTCGAAATAATCACAATTCAAATAGTAATTAAGTATATCAAATAGTAGTTCAAATTTACAGTGGCTTATGTAAAATCTACTGTAATTTTGTACCCCTAAACTGAACTAAAGTTTATCAACTGAGTTGTTTTAGGAGAAACAGCAAAAAAAATTCATAGTTTTCACTGTTTAATCCGCTACTAACCAGAAAGTCTTTACCAATCTCCACCAGACGGTAAAGATATTTTAATCACTTCGTCTTGAAAGTTTTCTTCCCTAGATTATAATTGCCCTTAAGTTCACTAAATATTGACACAACGCAACGGTTGTGTCTCTGCCTCTGGCGTCGTGGTTTGCCTTTACAATACGCCATCTGCGCCTCCCACAAATTATACTTATCTGATAAACAATACCAGATAATACCCGATCCTCTAAACATAGCCGTAATCCAATAGCAATCCGCTAAATTAGAAATACAATTTTGAGCTTTAATTGGAGCAGCCTTGGAGACGAATGGTATTACGATCTAAACATCCGTATGATTGGAACCGCTTCACATTGCTCTATTTGCAATTCATGTCTTCGAACCCACTGTTATGTAAGTCTCGTTATTATTTGAATAAAGGTCTATCAAGAGATATGAGACCTCGCCATATCTCAAGGGTCGACGCAAATAAAGTTCTAGGAAGTCGTGTATGAAGTCTTTTGTTCGATTTATCACGAGGAAATAATGCATCTAGATGGGTTCATTTGAAGTTCGTAGGTATAATAAATTACTGCTACGAAGAAGTTTCGTAGGTTTCGGTATAGACTGACTGAGTGTGATTACCGATAAATAAAACAATAACCTACTATTAAGGGCTATGGCGACCTACGCAAATATAAATCAGGTAATTTCATACTTAATACAATTTCAACAGCATTAAGGTCTGCATAAAAAGAAAATAACAATCAATAACCAAATTAGAACCAGTATTTACAATTTAAACAATTGAGCTAACTGCATACTGTTGCAATCAATCTACAGGTAGGTCAACTAATCCATATCAATATCAGTCGGAAGCGTCCTCGAGACGCACCCTGGCTGCATTGCCTCGCTGTATGGCAAAACATAACTTGTTGTCTTAATTGATTCCGTTTGGAAAACTACAGGAGGTTAGTTAGCAGTACATTACCCATGCCGTAAACCAATTCGCGTTATCACAATTCACCCTGTCGCATGTCGGTTCGGTAAACGAACTCCAAAATTCTCAAGCAGAGTTGATTGAATCCAGCGCCCGAGGGAATGGAGTTATTTTCCAACCTATTTGGTGCCTCGTGCCGCTTCCCGATCGACAACTCGCAAAGGCTGCAGTCTCGACTCATATTTGTACGTTTGCCCTCTCGAGAAATTTCTTACAGTTCATTTATTTGTTTGGAGACTTGTTGTGTTCACAACACCCCTTATTTGACGCAAACATCGTTATTTTTATGATTATCGAAGGAAAATAGCGGTGCGACTTTTCGACAAAAAGATTTCTATATGGGCCTCCCCCTAAGGGAACTAGTGGAAAGTTTCTCCAATCAAACAGCTAGTGCAATAAAAACAGATGACTAAAACTGACCACTCTTAATTTAAAATCGCCAAGACTAATAACAATGACCACAAAGCTTCAGAGCCAATTGAAAACTCAACCACTCCTACCGATATTGAACACGGAAATATACTCAATCAAATGAAAAACCTCAATCGGGGTGAAATCCACAGCCCGCCATAAAGGGGGATAATCTTTGTAACGGAGCTCATTTGTGTTCCGTTGTAAGGATCCTAGCAGTTGTTTCGGTTCACGAGTGCCTCGGACAATAGCGGGAGCAGGAACCCTGCTACGTCATCAATCAAGTCCCGGTGGTTAGCCCCCAGCCTATGCAGGTAAATGGATGCCCGCCATGTCGGATGCACTAGCGAAAGAACTAGTCATTGATTAATGAGGGCTTAGAATACGATTTAGTTGTTACTGTCATTATGTACTCGATGCTGTCTTTGCTGCAACGCTAATGAGGGCTTTTCAATGCATCTTAAAAAAAACAATTACGATTTTTATTTTCAAGTTTTATAAAAACAATGAAATATTTTCTGTTTCCACCGTTCACTAGGATAAACACACTTGAGTTTCATAAAGCGCTATCGATAGTTTAGCTTAGTCTATGGCAACCACTTTTTTTTCAATATCGCATTGAAAAGCCCTAATGTTTGGAATTTCATATCTATGTACGTACCTATATTTAATTAAATTTTAACCATGGACTTTGTAGATAGGCCAAGCCAAGCTTGTGGTTGATATCATTTATAAGTAATCATAATAATTGTATTCAGACCCTAACTTTGAATTTTAAATCATTGATAAGAAGAGGGCTGTCCAACATTTGCAGAGATTGCAAAATCAGATTTAATAATAATGTTGAATACATAATTAGATTTAAAGTGGTAATAGGGGAATGTCCAGACAGGTCACGCGAGCCCTGGGCCGTTTGTGCCCCTATTTGGACAGCAACATGTATGGAAATGAGCTGAAAGTGGTGTGTGTGCGTGAAATATTGCGACAAATCTACTTGATAAATCTATGGAAATTAGGCAGGGCTTATTGTTATTTAATATACCTACTACCTAGGTACTTAGTGCCTTACCCACCCAAACACAATTGAACAGTACCAGCCTACCCATTTTTCCTTTAAGTATTACTTATCCTAATATTATATGTATAGTAAACTAGCTTATGCCCGAGGCTTCGCACACCTAATTTTTATATACTAATATTATAAAGAGGAAAGATTTGATTGATTGTTTGTTTGAATTGAATAGGCCCCGAAACTACTGGATCGATTTGCGAAATTCTTTCTCTATTAGAATTCTTAATTTCCCTGATGAACATAGACAGTAGAATATTTTCTAAAAGTTAGGGATCCGCATCCGTGCGAAGGGGACCGACCGCTAGTATTTAATAAGTAGCTTATTATATTAGTAAGGCTATGTTATAAATGTATGCCAAATTTCACCTTGAACTTTCAGTATTTGAGGTCCTACTAGGATCTGTTTACCTAGGACTCCTAGGTAAACAAGTAAATACACATTTGTCGAACTATCGACTTTATAATACATTTAAGTAGGATAAGAATTGAAAGTCATTGGACTGTAAATTCCATTATTTCAATTGATACGTATTAAATTCTAATAAACCTCGATTTTTTTATAGCTTGGTTAATAAAAATCCAAATAGTTATAAATACTATTTTCTAGGTAGTAAACGGTGATGATTTACGTCACACTTGTTATTATGGTAGATAGAGTATATACATAATATAAAAGACATATTTACCTCCTTGTGTCATGAATTTACATAATTGCTCTTTAACACCAATTACTTGACACCAGAAAATGCCATAGGTACTCGTATTTTTGCAAGTACCTATGGCCCAATGACGTCAATATTATTTTAAAGAATGGGAAGTATGTATGTAAGTGTTTATCACTATAAAATATCAGATTATCTAGATGATAAAATGATTTGGGATGAGTTTTGCTCCAACTCACAAACCAACCTAACTCAACAACGTAAAGGTTTCTTGTTCGCTTCTTTACTTTACCTTAAAAAGATAAAAGTGAATAAAGAATCAAAATTATCACTTTATTTCCCAGTAACACTTTTGTAAGTTGTATTTTGTGACGTGTCCAAGAGTCCTGTAAGGTCTTAAGGAAATAAAGCACTTTGATTTTGATTGCATCATCTTAAGGGGGTATACAACCTCAACTCTGTGCGAAAAGGCTAGACATATGATTTTGCGTTCATATGAGCGGGACAGGGCATTGCAACGTAAGTCCAAAAATCACCAAAAATCAAGTTTTAGCTTATTATCTATTAATTAGGACATTATTTGAAAAATCCGAAACATATAACATTTTTATTATACTTAATTATATTACCACGCTTATTGTCATGATCTGAACTTCTGTATTTATTGAGAAATTTAGGTTTTAGTAAAAATTTAGAGGTAACTTTGCGACTTTTTTCTATCGAGAAAATTTTATGGAATCGTGTTTTCGAAACATATGATCGATAGATTAAGTCCTGAACTTTACCATATATCAATTTCAAAGTTAAATATTCAGAAGTTTAGACGATATGGACATCCGGCGGGGTTGAAAATTAGCAGTTTGAGGTAGTATACACCCTTAACACTTTCATGGCGCTAAGGTTCTTTCCGCTTCTACAGCTGTATCCGATCGAATAGCACAGACAGTGAATGCATTATTACGTTAAATAAGTAACCAAAAACCAACTGATTTTATAATCAGACCAAGTATGCCCAATTGAGTTTTATTAAAGAGCTACGCCTCTATTTTTGTAAGTTATAGCTAAACTTGATATCTAACATTATTTTTGGGTAAATCGATCAAGTGATAGGCTATGGTATAGCTACAATCAGACGTAAGCACAGTGTGGGCGGATGATTAAAAATCAATACCACATGCGTCACATTTCTCATTCAGCTTACGCATTTTGTAACGTTTTCATGATTTGTTATTTCTAGAATGCGTGAAGGCGCTTAAATATATTATGTTGAAAAAAAAAAGCATTTAATATGTACTATGTATACCGAACAGACATTTGGCCAAGGATTATTGAATGTCTGATTCTAATTAAATTTGGCGTATTTGTACTGTTTGACAAATCACTATCATGTTCGCTTGATTCAGAAAAATCCCTTGTCTTTTTTATATGACGACCTCTGTGCCGCGCTGGGCGAAGATCCGGCTACGAAGCAGGAGGTTGCGGGTTCGATTCCCGCCTCGGGACAAATATATGTACGATCTGCAAATATTTGTTCAGGGTGTTTTGGTCGTTTTCTATGTATAATATAAAATATCTACCTATGTACTCGTATATTATTATACATGTCAGTTATCTAGTACTTACCTATAATACAAGCTCTGCTTAGCCTGGGGCTACATAATGCTGTGTGAATTGTCCAGTATTGTTCATTTATATTTATATGTTTGTTTCTGGTTTGTTCCTGTTTGTATATTGTGATACAAATAAAACCATTTAAATAGATATCCTGGGCAAGAGGGCCATAAACACATTCTAAATTCAACTAAATCGGATTAACATAGCAGGTCACGAATAGTTTAAAATCCAATCGAAATGCTGATAACAACGAGGGTCCTAATGTAACACCCTATCACTATTTTACTACGCCACTAATCCCTATCAGCAAGGATTTCGTTTCCTTTCACCCTTATCTGAACGTAGCAAAAGCATTTTTTGCTATCGCCCACACAATAGGCACTTTTAATAAATAACATCTGTCGGCTAAATAATCTCTTTGTCCACCAAAATAGACGATGATAAATTGTATTGTTACATTGCTTGTTCTATTTATAACTAAGGACGGACTGGAAAATATAAATGAAACGGAAGTTTCAATTCATTCTTGCTTTGTTTTAACAAAATTCTTGCTTAACATTGTAGGTTTTCATCCTACGTGACTAGTTATATCATTTGAGGGATCTATCAACAAACAATTTCCTCTTTGGTTGTTTTTATATAAACGCTAACTCGACATCGAAATGCTTGACTTACGATAGCTAGCCTAGTGGAAATTAAAAATCAAGCAAACACAAAGGAAGTTAAGCACATCCCGGGATCGGAAAGGGCAGACGAGAATATTCAGTGAGTTTAGAAATAATCTTCAAATGCCGTGTCTAGAGCAACGACCTGCAGAAGGCGTTTTGGCAACAAACTGAAACGAAAGGTCTGGTGCGATGATGAACATATAAATATCATATGTTGAAACTACAGCTCGAAGCAAAAATACAGATGAACAAAATAAATGAAAACAAATAATAATTATAAAATGGAATATTGCATTCCATGAGAGATCTACTAAATCCTAAATATGAAGTTAATTGATGACTTTTTCCAAGTTGGTTCAGAGCATTAAATTGCTGTTTTCGTAGATATAATGTCTTTAATACAGTTAATAAAAGTCCCTTCTGTGATTTACAGTTCAACAAACAAACATGTAAAAGCCACTTCAGCCCTAACTGCCTCCGTAATCTCAGAAGCCATAAAGTTTAAGTAAACGCTGGCTGTTGTTTATAAATCCATTCCACCGACCATAAAAATAGTAAACAATTCGAACTAAAAGGAATGACTGTATTGCTTACAAAAATTTAGTAACCTGGGAAAAAAGACTTCACACATCAGGCCAAAAAACCATACATAGATGATGACGAGAAACGAAATCGATATTTAAATTAAGACTGAATGTTTGATTTGAATTTCGTTTCTCGTAATATTGTAAGTAAATTGCAGTCTGTATCTTTAGAGTACGTACTGATACAAACTTTAAATAGATAAAATACTGATTACTAAACTAATCAGACTGTTCATTAAAGAGTGAATCATAGAGCACGCGGTACAAATCTTAGGTAAGCAGTTGTATGGCTTAATACTAACGAGAACGATAGCACGTCACGTCATACCATGTAGCTAGCTAGGTATCGAAATTTTAGATCAGCTAAATCAAGTCTACAGGGGTACAGGTTCTCGTGGGCTCTTACGACATGCACGGGTTGTTTTGAGGGGTAGATTCAGCTGAACATTGATTATATTTCATTAAGTGTCTCAATGAAAATACTGAATAAAAGACGACATGTGAGCCTAGTTGACAAACACAGTTAGATCACAAGGCGCTGTCGTAGATAAAGTCGTCTTGCGGTGGAATTTCAACGGCAGCTCGTAATAGGGCAGTTCCGGTTCTCCAGTGACTTCTTGATTGACGGTTGACAGTTGAATTGCAGTCGTGTTAACTGCATTCAATCTATTTGCAACCCTGCACCAGCGCGCTGGTGGCCCTAGCGGTAAGACGTACTGTCTCTTGCATCGTAATGATAGATGGCCACATCCTTAGTCAGTTTTGGTAACTGCGAATAAGGCGCACGTCTCAGTTTTTTGTTGATGTTCAAGTTCTTCTGTTTATTAGGATTGTTGTTCTGGAAATTTTAGGTCAGACATTCATTAACAAAATTTCCTTAACTATAGTTTATCAGCTGTTCCTCATTGTTAGCAAATTTCTTACGTAGATTACAGTTGCTTTGTGTATAGTTGCTAGTCGCTGAAATTATGTTTGTGCTGTTCTTGTGGAACTGAATAAATCTTTTTCTTTATCTAAATTGGAAAGTTCGACGCACACACGTTATCGATCCATCTGCATTTTATTATACCTATCATATTTTAGCCGTTAAGTGCTTTCAACTAAGCAAACACATTAGAGCGACGTGAGATCCACTAGACTAGCTATCTCTATGCAGCCGGATATTACAAACACTTTAGCAATATCAGATTTAAGTAAAGTTACGAGTATATTCAACCTTGATGCTGAACTAAACAAAATGGCTGCGGGAAACTGAAAATACTTAGTGGTATCCTCTTTACATCATTTAACGTTGTAAACGCCTAATAACGACTCTTTTGCGCCGTAATTTCGAGTATGATACTTTGTTACATTGTTGTCTGATCAAATTGGGGTCGAAGCCAAGTGGAAATCCGGAATGGATGATTCTAGAGTTTCTAGAAAGTTTTTCTTAGATCTTGCAACATAATTGCAATAACTATGGGTATGACTGGCTGACTATTTGTGTCCTATTTTATTTGCATCCATGGATAAATCTTAGCAACAAGCACTTTTCTTAACAAACATTTTGGCAACTTTTCTGTTCCATTACGAAACCCAAAGCGAGTTCAACTATGTAGCATAAGAGCATAAAGCTGAGTAGAGAATTTTTATGGCTATAATGGCGTCCATATTCGGGCGGTCTTGGGCGGTCGTCAGAAAACTGTGCTTTGGGACATTACGGCATTCTGGCCACAGTTTGCCTATAAATCAGGTCCAAGCACTAGGCACCACGCTATGAACACGCCGTCGACTCACTATGCATAGTGAACAGAGCATCGCTTCTTTCTCTGGCAATTACTTCTCAGATAAACTTTACTGGACTAAGTTAAAACTTTTCAGGTGAGTGAATCAGTGTCTCAGAGTAGTTTTTTCACTTGCATTAGGTATGCATGAATAGAGAAATGGGAAAAGTTAGGTAATAATGGAATTTCCGAGGGATGCAGTGCCTTTTGCGGAAACGTCTTTTTGAATTTGTAAATCTTGAATCTTTTACGATTTCTTAACATAATAAATCTTAATATGTCGTAACGTTAATAAGGTAGATTAAGTATTTAAAAGTCTCTATACTTTAAAATAAATAACGACAGCAAACCAACGAACATAAAATAAAGCAGCAAAACGACTGGCATTTCAGCAACAACACAATTGCATTCAAGAACAACATCAACACAAATCATGACTGTGATAAACGCAAGGGTATGGACGGCGGCATTTCCGCGAACAATCAACTGATTCTACGAAAGCAAAACCCTGTAACAAAATGATAATTAGGAAGCGATAAAATGTCTAACCGGCTGTAGAGATAGGTATAGTACGAAGGCACCGATACCGAGAGGCGCGCCTGTGTGCAAATGATCTGGCGGCGGCGTACGGCGAAGGACGCGGCCGCATTCCTCACCGCACCACTACACCCGAGATGACACACATACCCGCACGTATTACTCGACGAGTACTCCCTCTGTGTGCGCAACAACACATTAGCTTCCAAGTACGTATGGCACTTTTGCACGCCGCTGCTGCTGGACTCTCAGTACCGCTAGAACACAGGAATTTCTTATTACGACGCAACATGTTGCATTCAGAGAATAGCTCCGCGGCAGTTAGCATACTGCCCGCAGGACCGCTATCGCTCGCGTTAATCGACATTCATCGTGTAAAATATGATCGGATCGATACATAAACCGTTGTTGCGTCGGATAAAACAGAATATCTCCGAAGCGGAAACTGTTTAATCGCGCGGCGTGTACGTTGGCAGGCGCTAATCTCACGGGCAGCCCCGCCGCGCCGGAGCGAATCGCATACAAATGCGCCGCCAGCCAGAGCAAAAACTGCTGAATAATATCCCCTCGCTGCAACAGTGCGAGCTTCATACTCACAGCTCTCGTAATGATGCAGTCACGCCACGCTCTATCCATTTTACAACATCATCTTGCGAATTAGTTAGGTACCTTGTAATGTATTTTCAAACGTACCCTAATAAATGCATTTCGAATTCCGTGATATGAACAACTGACAATCTAAGGCTGCATAATATCATAGAGATACAACCAAGACATTTGCCAACTGCATCACATCAACGACACATGACACACTTGCTAGAATAATAAATAAATCATCAACAACATGCCTAATGTCCAAAGTTAAAAGGCTAATAAAAGACTTCGCCATTGCTGGCGAAAAATTGTACCCTCACTTAAAAAGAAATTGAAACTGAGCTGCACTCCACCCAACTGTGCTCAAAAATAAGTAAAAAACGCTTTGGACCTATGTTGTGATGAGTATTTATACGATTTGCGACGCAGCTAATTTTCCGATCGTTTTATTGCTAAGTACAGTGCGCATCAGAATTAAGTACCCCCCTTGTCTATTAAATATTTACGACTTCTAATTCCCTTGTAACTTATGACAAATTTTGACATGCAAAAATTTGTCGCACCCCGCTCAGGATCGAAAATAATACTCAAAGTCTGAAATTGCCAAAAATAACAACTATTGTGTCCCATATACATTGAGATAGGGGGGTACTTATATGTGACGCGCACTGTACATCGCTCGCTACACATGTCGTCTGTTTATTTATTTACGTCTATCGTCGCATTTGGCATTTGCAAACTGTACATTTTACCATTTTCGTCGGCGTAGACGATAAAATCGCGTCGGAGTTACTGACCTGCGCAAGTAAACGTTATTACGTATTTACCTTTTCACCTCGTGGTATTCGCTCTAAAATAGTAATTTGATAGACATGCTATATTTAAATTCTCAATTTAACCGTTCGATTGCACCTGTCTTTGAAGTCTGAAGACTTGCCAGACATAACTGAGCACTAATTGGTCTGTCACAGATTAGAGCTACAAATTATTTACATCGCTAGGAGGGGTCGGTAGCCGGGATTCCGAGACAACTGCGCTAGTCACAAGGCTTTGTTTGCGGGCACTGCAAGCTGGTAATCAACCCCCTTCCTCCCTTTCTGCCGGTTTGCCCCCTGATTACTCCGAGTTCGACTCTGACTAGTTGAAATGTCTGTCGGCTTCTAATTTGCGGAGACGCCGCCGATAGGAATGATTGACCTCGGCACTATTGCTTTCACAAGGATTTTCACTTAGTTACTTAGCTTTTATACGCCTTTTAGATTAGAGGGGTTGTTCGTAAATAAGTCTTTTGTTTTTAAAGGTTGCGTTTGCTGAAATAGTTTCCTGGCGCATTCGTTAATCAAAGTTGATGTTTTCTTATCAAATAGAAATTAATAAATCTTAGATTTTATCATTCTTACATCACCTAAGGTAGAAAAATTGTTTACTTGTAACTTTTTTCCGCATGAAAAATTTACAACCGGTTTTCACAGGCCATAAACAAAAAGCTAAAGTCTTTCCATAGCAACACTGCACCGCACAAGATGGAAATAAAGCTAAAACGTTGGAACTAAAAGCCAAAGGCACACAAGTGTAAAATACGTGGTCTTCCGCAGCTCTCCGTAAATCTCCACTTTATTTACTGGCTCTTTCTATAAGTCGAGGCTCACGAGACCAATTTTATTGCCCCTTATTGGCTTGCCTTTAAAATTTCTGTAAGTACCTTCCTTACTACCAATGACAATAAAAATAAACTGACGAACTTAACCTAAGAGGTAAAACTCGCTTAGGTCTTCTTCATTAAAGGTAACACGTAATATTATGGGTTACATATTATTTAGATGTCTAATTGCGTTGTGGTATATTAATATTGCTCAATTTTTATTTTGCATTTTATTTAAATTTTCTATTTAATATTAATTATACTATTTTTAACGTTAATTATAATATATTGCTGCCTGAAATCAACGCATTATATTGAACCCCATTGAATAGGTAGCGTTAAATAACTTAATCCAACCAAAGAAATGAAATTTTATTTAAACTCAATAGAATCAAAAGCTGAAAGTTTCATTTTGATTCGTGCTCGTAATGAATTTATGTCCGCCAATAAATTGACAAAAAGTTTGTTAGTTCGCCCCGTGGTCTTTGACGAGAATTATAGAGCTACTATTACTTTATCCGTCCACCCTAAAGTTTCTCACTCAGTTGGAAACTTCTTAATAAGTTTCTGTTGCAAAAGTTGTTCGATAGATACTTGAATAATACCTACTCTACTTAGTAAAGACTAGCGGCCCGCCCCGGCTTCGCACGGGTATTAAACAAAAATTTCTGAAATAATACACACTAAAACGATGGGTTTCACAGTTTTCATACGGATCCCTTACTTCTTTTAACATCATTGGGGTTTTTGACATTGACTCGACACTCCATAACTGACACTGGCCGTAGAGAAAAAGCAAGTACCGTGCTCTATATATTCAACCTCTTTTTCTATTCTGACGCACCATAATAGAAAAAGAGTTTGAATATACAGCGCACGGTTCAATTATTGAATTTTTCATGCGGATCTCTAACTTTTTTGAAAATATTATATAGCCTATGTTCATCACGGAAAATTTAAGATTCTAATGGTGAAAGAATTTTTCAAATCGGTCCAGTAGTTTCGGAGCCTATTCAATTCAAACAAACAAACATACAAACAAACAAACAATCAAATCTTTCCTCTTTATAATATTAGTATAGATAATTTTCTCTTCCGTATCTAAAAGTACTCCGGGAACGAAAAATATTTTACAAAGAATTAAAATTAAATAAGAACTAGTATTTACAATTGAAATAATCGAGCTAACTACAGACTGTTACAAGCAATCAACAAACTTTAAATTGCTGCGGATCAGTTGAGTTACCTGTAATTTGTTTAAAAATACGTAGTTGATTTTACCTCCATTTCAGGGATAATTTTTGAAAAAAAAAACGCATTATGTACGAACGTAACGTGGAAGAACTTCACCAAAAATTAAGTAAAGAGATTGAATAATCATTTTATTTCGTATTTGTATATATAAGATTTCACAGGCCTATGCTTATTTTGTTATTATTAAAATTTACTTTATGACTTTATTTCTGACTATGGTAATCTTTAACGATAAATTAATTTAGAACTGCTCATAGTTTGCACCCTTGAAGCTCGAAGTAGTTTATATTTTATCCAGGCCTCTAGCCATGGTGACCTCTGGAAGGAGTTAAGTTTTATATCTCTGTAAGGTTTTGATATTTGGTCTTAGATTTCGGGTAACAGGATATTATCCGGTTACTCCATTTCCCCCTGTCTACGGCCCTGGGTTAAGTCTATAAAGTGGGCGTCGGGGGCAGCAACAAGCTAGGCGTCGAGGCGGAAGCGGCGCGTCCCGACGACGCCAACAATCCCAACATAAAACTAAATCTCAAGACTGAGACGAGAAAACGCGATAACACTCAACAGAAAATGTGAAGACTGTCTCGAGTATCAATTCTGTGCTCTCTGACAGCCCTGGTAGTGACTCTAAAGAGTGGTCTGGTGCGGCTGAAGTGACGTGGTGCGACTAAAATTTTCCTATTTCAAACTTTATTTAAAATGTAGATAATTTCTACTTACAAAACAACGATTCCGTGCACGTACTGTACATTTTTTTAACGTATAGAGGTAGATACATTCCGATTCGCTAGACACGGCAACGTTTTCTATCCAATTCTCGAAAGTCGTAAGACTTTGTAGCAAAAAACCGTTGAAATAATCATGATCGATGTTCAATAGGAATTAATGAGTACGACACTAATGCGACCTTCAAGGCTCTGCCATACTTATTTACCCTAATTCCTCGGCTGCCAGCCGTCCCAGCCTATAAGAGGATTGTCAGCTTATCGCCTTACGACGTACTCACCTATATTTTTTTGCAGCAAAAAATGTTATAACTCATTGTAAAAATCAAGAAAAAACGCCAACAAAGCCTTGATCTCACAAACTTTCTCAGTGGGTTCTTCGAATTCCGTGACTCAAATAATTAAGTTACAAAAATAAGGGTCGTGGGGTAAAATTATACATTGTTATTGCCACTATAAATCTCATTTTCGGTGGATGTACTCGCTCAGAATACCAAATAACCTATCTAGGAGTACTGGACGACATCTACCATATGTTTTTATTAAAATCATAGAAAGTTTGGTATTCGTGCGGCAGATCGTGTGTGGTAGCATCCGGTGTTAAATTATTCATTTCTTTCTTTTTATTGCTTGTCGCGGGTCTCATTCAATTCAGATTATTATATTTCATGCGCAAAGGTCTTGTCTAGACAAATATTAAAGTTGAATTATGTAGATCGTGCAATGGTTCTGTGGAAACTTGGGGATAAACTATCTACTGAAGTTTTCGGTTGCAGCTCACATGTCTTTTATGCCTTTATTTTGATATCTCAATCCATTTAATCCAAAGTAGTGGTTTTTGAAATATTTATTTGTGCATATTTCGAAGTTTTCATTCTTATAGTAGGTACAGCTATCGAGTACTTGTAGACACACGTATATGTTAGACACTTGCGAAAGTCTGCCCGTTCGTCACGGTTCTCCGCCTTTTGCAGATGCCAATCTGTTATAGTCATGTGTCTACGTCAGTGATGCAATCCCTGAGGCTGCATGAACTGGAAACGTAATAAGCAAGTCCTTAGAAAAAGGTATGAACTGAGAAATTAGAATTACGTTCCTTACCTATTTCAGTATCATTTATTTGTTTTACACGTATAACCTATACCGAGACAAAGTACTTATTTGAGAGTACTTTTTTTATGTTTCCACAATTATATTACGCTATTTTTCACAAAAAAGAAAGCGAAGAGTTTTTCTGCTATTAAATTTTCATCGAAGCATCTTAAAACAAAAGCTGAACGGAATTCAAAAAATATTCAGATTCTAATTGATATTTATTTTATTTATTTATTTTAGGGGATCTTTCAGCACAGAAATACATTCGAAATGTGTACAGATAACAGGTGGCTATTAACAAGTTCCCACTTATAGTGATAGATACACTCGAGAGCAATGAATCCGGGTCACTCAAAGAATCCAAAAAATCTCGGAAAGTAAGAATGCTAGGTTAATGCAATAAATTGTATTTAATAGACAATTTTTATGCTCTACAAGCACGATGGAAGACACAGAGTGTATAGAAGACCAGGGGAAAGATTCAAGCAAGCATGCATCGAAGAAAAAGTAGCCTACGGTGGTGGGTCTGTACTTGTGTGGGCCGGAATTTCCTCTGAAAGTCGCACAGAGCTGGTGATCATAGAAAACGGCTCTTTAACTAGCGTAAGATATGTGGAAGAAATCCTCAACGAACACGTTGGTCCATTTATGGTCAATTTGGGTGAGGATGCTATATTTATGCATGACAATGCCCGACCTCATACAGGTAGGATTGTGAATGACTACCTTCAAGAGATGAACATTACTTGTATGGAGTGGCCAGCGCGCAGCCCGGATATCAACCCGATCGAGCATGCTTGGGACGAGCTAGGGAGATGCGTAAAACAACGAAACCCTCCCCCAATCACGCTTCCTGAGCTCAAAATTGCTCTCACAGAGGAATGGGAGAACATTCCCCAAAATCGTATAAGGAACTTGGTGTACAGCATGCCAAACCGCGTAAACGCAGTAATGGAAGCACGAGGAGGTAATACGAAGTATTGAAATTCAAGAAAATCGTCATAAAGTTCAAAAATTTCATGTTTCCTATTTTTGTTTTAAGGAGAGATCAGCAGTTTTTTTTCTTTATGTAATTTTGTGTAAATAAAATGTATGGTGACTCATAATTTTTTAACTTTCATTTAAGGAGTATTAAATTGTCTATTAAATACAATTTATTGCATTAACCTAGCATTCTTACTTTCCGAGATTTTTTGGATTCTTTGAGTGACCCGGATTCATTGCTCTCGAGTGTACTTCAATCTACCCACAAACATTTGGTTTCTACGTCTCCGAATGAGTTTTTAGATATTCTTGGTCATCATTTGCAACGTAGTTTGCTTTCATTGTTCTACTCTTTCGTATCTCAGACGTGTTTAACAAACGTCTCGGTACCCTACAGTGTCTCTCTTTCCAGAGGTTGCAACAAACTTGAACATGCCAAATCTATCTTCTGATTTGTCAGAAGGTTATTTCGTCTAGTCACATTAGTGTTTTTGTGATAATTGCTACTCTCTACCAAATCGCTTCTCTACTTAGGTTATTTGATTGGATATTCCTGTTGAGTGAAACATAATTTTTGGTTATTGACAAAATAAATAGTACAGAAATCGATACACATTCCCAATTGTTAATACCCGGAGCCCGTAGATATTCTAATTTATCAAATAAATGAGCACTTTATAGTGAAAGTGAGCACGAACGTGCTGCGATCGCGGCACGAAGCTTTAATTTGTCAAACGTCGTCGGTCGCGAGGGTCTTTCCTCTTACAGGAATGCTTACCTAATAATTTTAATGATTTCCAAAATATTCTGTGGAGGCCGCAACGAGGGTCGATGAGGATTTAGACTCGATTCGTAGCTCTGTCCGCAGGGAGTTGATCCGGGTTTTTTAACCATCGATCGGAGGTTTTACACTTCAAGTTTAATTAAGGTTTGGATCGGGACAAAATTCACACGAAATAGAAATACTTTCTGGGGAAGGAGGATTCTTTCTCGTGGGTACATTAATTTAGCAGATTTAAAATTCAAGAGTTTTTGAAAAATTTGTTGAGAAGACTAGTTTCCGCACAAAATGGAATTCAAAGCAAGCCTAAGCTGAATAAAATGAGCAGAATATTTTCATTTTCTACTCGAAATTAAAAAGATTCAAGTAGAAAGACATGATCTTTCTGTTGTGCCGAAGAAACCTATGTGAATTTCTGGCGTTGTTATTGTAGTAAATAAGTTGATAATTTATTTGTTGTAAATGTAATGTTGTTTTAAGTCATTTACAACGGGATATTTTCTTGTCTACAACTCTAACCTTTACTCTACGAGTATACTGATATTATAAAGAGGAGAGATTTGACTGTTTACTTGTTTGAATTGACGAGGCTCCGAAACTACTGGACCGATTTGAAAAATTCATCATTATAGAATCCTAAATTTTCCTTGAAGAACATAGGCTATAGAATATTTTCAAAAAAATTAGGGATCCGCATGAAAAATTAAATTTTTGTTTAATACCCGTGCGGGCTATTTCTCTATATAGCTTCATATCCTATTGGCACGCCAAAGGCCAAACATGGTTATAATTCATCTATGTTAACATAATTTCATGCACCATGTTAATTTTCATGTTTTAAGCAAATAAATTATTTTTATAATAAGCTCCATAACGCCCTGTTCTCCAGCTTGTCGCTCCCAGCATCTGCCTGCAGTTTCACAGATCGTCATCCCACCTGGCCGGAAGACGTCCTACTGTTTCTTATAGGCTATTAATTGAGTTTTCAAATATTAAGTGTTAACCATGATAGTTTCAATAGTTATATAGTGTTGTTGTTTTGTC